>CM067374.1:35393412-35398412 GCA_034401795.1 Chaetoderma sp. LZ-2023a | reverse complement strand
AATGACTGTGTACGGACCAGCAGTTTGGGTATGACTGTGTACGGATCAGCAGTTTGAGCATGACTGTGTACGGATCAGCAGTTTGGGTATGACTGTGTACGGATCAGCAGTTTGGGTATGACTGTGTACGGATCAGCAGTTTGAGTATGACTGTGTACGGATCAGCAGTTTGGGTATGACTGTGTAGGGATCAGCAGTTTGAGTATGACTGTGTACGGATCAGCAGTTTGAGTATGACTGTGTACCGATCAGCAGTTTGAGTATGACTGTGTACGGATCAGCAGTTTGAGTATGAATGTATATGGATCAGCAGTTTGGGTATGAATGTATATGGAGCAGCAGTTTGAGTATGAATGTATATGGATCAGCAGTTTGGGTATGAATGTATATGGATCAGCAGTTTGGGTATAACTGTGTACGGATCAGCAGTTTGAGTATGAATGTATATGGAGCAGCAGTTTGAGTATCACTGTGTACGGATCAGCAGTTTGGGTATGAATGTATATGGAGCAGCAGTTTGAGTATGAATGTATATGGATCAGCAGTTTGGGTATGAATGTATATGGATCAGCAGTTTGGGTATAACTGTGTACGGATCAGCAGTTTGAGTATGAATGTATATGGAGCAGCAGTTTGAGTATCACTGTGTACGGATCAGCAGTTTGAGTATGACTGTGTACGGATCAGCAGTTTGAGTATCACTGTGTACGGATCAGCAGTTTGAGTATGACTGTGTACGGATCAGCAGTTTGAGTATGACTGTGTACGGATCAGCAGTTTGAGTATGAATGTATATGGAGCAGCAGTTTGAGTATGACTGTGTACCAATCAGCAGTTTGAGTATGACTAAGTGCCTATCAGCAGTTTGAATATGGCTGTTTACCGATCAGCAGTTTAAATATGCGTGTGTATGGATCAGCAGTTTAAGTATGACTGTGTACTGATCAGAGGTTTGAGTATGACTGTGTACCGATCAGCAGTTTGATTATGACTGTGTACGGATACACAGTTTGAGTATGACTCTCTACCGATCAACAGTTTGAGTATGACTGTGTATTCAGTATTATGTTGTTCACTGACAATCATATCACATTTCAAACTTCATTGTCATAGTTGCCAGAAAAATCGCCCACACATACACATGCATGCACGCACGCACGCACGCACGCACGCACGCACGCACGCACGCACGCACGCACGCACGCACGCACGCACGTACGCACGCACGCACACACTGCACTAGTCATTGCTCGAATGAAAATGTTCTAGATCATATTAGATTAGAGAGGATGATATTGATCTTTGATGATGAAGATAAACTAGGGCCACCACTTGCATAATAAGTTGGCTAAACTAGAACCAACTAAGGATATAACCTTATAAGTTCTGTGTTTGTTTCGTGTCATTCAAATTGATGGCAATTATCAGGAATTTAAGCTATGTATTTAGAATGGCAAGCTGCAAATCTCAAGGTGTGTTCAGGAGATGCTGACAGACGAACGTTTTCCCATGATTATAGGAAACCCCAAGTCCAGAATAAAAATTGCCACTATTTTTTTAGGACAGCGGGAAAACCTGCATTCAGATTTGTCTGAGGAAGGAAATGAGACTGTATTAAAGAGTCAATTCGGTTGTACGTTAATGACATTAAGCTATAGTACGTTATGAAATTAAAAAGAATGTTATTTTGTGCGTTCATTGATCTCGAGAAATCATTTGATAGTATCTGGAGGGGAGCCTTGTGGGCTAAGTTATGCAAAAGCCACATCAATGGCAAAGTACTATATGTTATACAAAACATGTACAATAACATTAAATCTAGAATAACACTTAAGGGTCATCTTTTTCCTCCACTCATATGCAACTGGGGTGACCGTCAATGTGAAAATTTGTCACCAATCCTTTTTTTAGTTTATGCTTAAATGACATGTCTGAGTATTTCTAGGGGCAGCCATACCATGAAATTGAGATTACTGACAATCTGCCAATTTACATTAAATCTGTAATGCTTCTGTATGCAGATTACACTGTAAGTTTCGCCGAACGGAAAACGGACCTTAAGAACATGCTAGATGAATTTTATAATTATTGTACCATATGGAATCTTAAAATAAACATAGATAAAACAAAGATAATCGTGTTTAGTTCCGGTAAAATAAACGATGGTTCTGAACAATACACACTATTGAAAGTTATAAACATTTGGGTATTAATTTTACAAGAAATGGCAGATTTATCAACATAATTAAGCACCTGAAAATTCAAAGTACTAAAGTAAGGTATGGACTTTATCGACGCATTGTGAATCTTGATTTACCTCTTGACTGTCAACTAAAGGTGCTTGGCGACACAATCTTACCAGTAACACTCCATGGCGGCAAAGTGTGTGTGTGTGTGTGCGTGTGCGTGTGCGTGTGCGTGTGCGTGTGCGTGTGTGTGCGTAGTATGTAAGCACTACTAATGTGTGTGCACATAGTACGTAGGCACTACTAATGTGTGTGTGCATAGTATGTAAGCACTACTAATGTATATGGACATAGTATGTAAGCACTACTAATGTGTGTGGGCATAGTATGTAAGCACTACTAAAGTGTGTGGGCATAGTATGTAAGCACTACTAATGTGTGTGAGCATAGTATGTAATCACTACTAATGTATGCGTGCGTGTGTGCGTGCGTGCGTGCGTGCGTGCGTGCGTGCGTGCGTGCGTGCGTGCGTGCGTGTGTGTGTGCATAGTATGTAAGCACTACTAATGTGTGTGTGTGTGTGTGTGTGTGTGTGTGTGTGTGTGTGTGTGTGTGTGTGTGTGTGTGTGTGTGTGTGTGTGTGTGTGTGTGTGTGTGTGTGTGTGTGTGTGTGTGTGTGTGTGTGTGTGTGTGTGTGTGTGTGTGTGTGTGTGTGTGTGTGTGTGTGTGTGTGTGTGTGTGTGTGTGTGTGTGTGTGTGTGTGTGTGTGTGTGTGTGTGTGTGTGTGTGTGTGTGTGTGTGTGTGCATAGTATGTAAGCACCACTAATGTGTGTGGGCATAGTATGTAAGCACTACTAATGTGTATGTGTGCATAGTATGTAAGCACCACTAATGTGTGTGGGCATAGTATGTAAGCACTACCAATGTGTGTGGGCATAGTATGTAAGCACTACTAATGTGTGTGGGCATAGTATGTAAGCACTACTAATGTGTGTGGCCATGGTATGTAAGCACTACTAATGTGTGTGCATAGTACGTAAGCACTACTAATGCGTGTGGGCATAGTATGTAAGCACTACCAATGTGTGTGGGCATAGTATGTAAGCACTACTAATGTGTGTGGGCAATGTATGTAAGCACTACTAATGTGTGTGGTCATGGTATGTAAGCACTACTAATGTGTGTGCATAGTACGTAAGCACTACTAATGTGTGTGGTCATAGTATGTAAGCACTACTAACCTACCTTATTTTTGTTTTAATTTTATGGAAAGTGCTGAATAGATCAAAGAGTTGTAAATGAACATCTTAGCAACCCATATTCATTGTCATAGATATCTGTACCTATTTTTTTGGTCGAGATTCTTCTTGCTTTTGTTAATCTTTTATCGGAAAAACAACAAACAACTCTGCTTTATCTCCTTCGTTATCCCTCTTTATTCAGAATTCCCAAAGGTGTGTTCAGTTAAATGTGTGAGAATTCAGGACGAATATGATTAACAATTTGCTGAATATAATAAGCTTGCAATTTGCTGAATATAATAAACTTGTAATGGAAGTAATCTCCGTATAACTGTGTTAGTAAGACTGACAATGCTCTCTCTCCCTCCTCACCTCCCCCCCCCCCCCCTTAGTAGTAGGCAACAAAACAGGCGTTTGTAGAAACGTGTTCTTCGTAGACAGGGATGTACAGCTGAACCAACTAGACGAAGACAGTTTGTGTGGACACATTTGAAGGGTTACAATTAAGCGTCAGACAATAATTATATAGTATAAAGTAATCGCACCTCCATTTCGTTGCTACCGTGGCGGTCTATACGGCGGAATTGTGCAGGTAGAGATGTGGGTACAGACATTATCTTTTGTAAATTGTAGTAATTTTTAGTATTAGTGTAAGGACTCGCCATCTCTTTTCCGAATAGCTATATAATATGTATGCACATGCGTGACTTTTATAGATGATAATTTTGCTTTCGCTTGCAAAAAGATTTCAAGATAGGCCTACAGCAATTGAATTAGACGACAAATGTGGCACAATAGGTGTATGTGGTATGCGGTATGCGGTTGACAGACGAGTTTAGGGCACTACATCCAAGAAGCCATTATGCATAAACATCTTGCATATCCGCATGATGAACTGCTTCCAATAGCTGTATGATGAACTGCTTCCAATAGCTCCATGATGAACTGTTTCCAATAGCTGTATGGTGAACTGCTTCCAATAGCTGTATGATGAACTGCTTCCAACAGCTGTATGATGAACTGCTTCCAATAGCTGCATGATGAGCTGCTTCCAATAGCTGTATGATGAACTGCTTCCAACAGCTGTATGATGAACTGCTTCCAATAGCTGTATGATGAGCTGCTTCCAATAGCTCCATGATGAACTGCTTCCAATAGCTGTATGATGAACTGCTTCCAATAGATGTTTGATGAACTGCTTCCAATAGCTGTATGATGAGCTGCTTCCAATAGCTGTATGGTGAGCTGCTTCCAATAGTTGCATCGTGAACTGCTTCCAATAGCTGTATGATGAACTGCTTCCAATAGCTACATCATGAACTGCTTTCCAATAGCTGTATGATATGATGAGCTGCTTCCAATAGCTGTATGATGAGCTGCTTCCAATAGCTGCATCATGAACTGCTTCCAATAGATGCATGATGAGCTGCTTCCAATGGTTGTATGATGAACTGCTTCCAATAGCTGTATGATGAACTGCTTCCAATAGATGGTTGATGAACTGCTTCCAATAGCTGTATGATGAGCTGCTTCCAATAGCTGTATGGTGAGCTGCTTCCAATAGTTGCATCA